>OY482675.1:8080926-8103426 GCA_960531455.1 Urophora cardui | reverse complement strand
TTTTCGTAGGACTTATTCAGACAAAGGGCAACATTTAATTTCATATAAGTGAAGATGAACATAATAAACTCTTTATACCAAGTGCTTCACTAATCGTATGAGAATTGTAGAAATATGTAAAGCCGTAGTGAAATCGACGAACGGAGGAAACACATCGAATTTGTCTTTTGCATACCAGCTGAACAACTAATAGAAAGCAAACTGGTATGTTTTTTCCGTCTCCTACCAGTTGATCAACTAGTTTACTTGCATACCAGTTCACGTTTTCGCTGCAGGGATATCACATACATATTAGGGATTCCAATCCCGAGATCCCGCCCTTTTGGACCCCCAAAATCCCGGGATCGCTAGAATTTTATTCCGGGATTTTTGGGATAAGATAAAGACAGAATATTCCCGTATTATAGCAAAGAAAAGTTGTATTTTATATAATTTTTAGTGGTCTCAGATCTGTATACTAATAGCATTTCCTATTCTGCATGAAAATGTTACATTATTACATTGCACCATTATCGACATGTGCCCTGTGCCCTATAAATGTTGCATTTTTCATGTGATGAATTTTTTTTTTTTTTTTCGGATATAGTTTTTATTGTATCATTCTTAGAGAATATGACAATTTTTATAAAATCTTAACCTAGTATACAATGACGTTATTCGTTGCCACTGCTTCAAATAACATTTGGATGAAAAGCAATTTTATTTGACATTAAATAAATACTTATGAATACATTGGGTACGTTCAGAAGGCGCAACGGTTGAGCACAACTGTTGTGCACAACTGCGGAAAGTGATACAATTTGCGCCTTCTGAACGACCTGATACTTCATCTGCCAAACATTGTCAAATAAATTAACTGGCATTACGAAGTATTCAGAAATAATAAAAAGCAAAATAAATAAAACCTAAATATGTTATCGGAATTTTTTACTGATAATATTGAAAGTGTTGTTGGAAACGTTATTCAATGTTTGGGAAATGAAATTGCCCAACCTACGACAATTGGATATCGAGGAGAAAGAGCCAGAAATGGAGATTACTATGAAGACACAGTGCCCAGATATAATATGGATTTGTTTAAAGAATATTTTAGGATGTCACGACAAACATTCGAGGTAAAATGCATTAAAATGGTTAAGTTGTTGAAACCATATGATATTCCAGGACTTAGTGAATCTAGTTGGACACGAAATGGCTGGTAAATCTGATTACCTGGCCGATCTACGCAAGAAAATCATGTATGGATTTTAGCCAAGCCAGAGAGTTTTCTTGCTGCCGGAGATCGTTTTGCGTTTGCCAAAAGCACAGCATATGAAATATTCAGGGAGATGGTGAAAGTTGTTTCTGGCATGCTATCTTCACACGTAAAATTTCCCAATAGAGGACAATGTAATCAAGAAGCTATAATATTTCAAAGGCGTTCTCGTGGCTTCCCTGGAGTTGTTGGAGCTATTGATGGATGTCATATTCCAATAAAAGCTCCTGTAAACAACCCAGTTGATTTTTATAATAGGAACAAAATACACTCTATAATACTGCAAGGTTAATAATTCGTTTCCACATATCCATAAAAGCTAATACAATATATATACCTACACACATATATATAACAGGTACGTGCGATCACAAATGTAGATTCATAGACGTATTTATAGGAATGCCCGGCCGAATGCACGACGCCCGAGTTTTCCGGAACAGCGAATTATTCGGTAAATTAAACCACCAAACATCACCACTGCTGCCTCCAAATTTGCATATTATTGGCGACTCTGCTTACCCATTGCTTCAAAACCTCTTGACACCATATCGTGATAATGGTCAATTGACCAGCAGACAAATTATATTTAATCAGAAACTTAGCTGCTGCCGTTCTGTCATAGAGAGAGCATTTGGCCTTTTGAAAGGCAAGTTCAGACGGTTAAAGTACTTGGACATAAAACCTCCAAACTTTGGAAATGAAATCATCGCGGCATGTTGTGTGCTACATAATTTTTTAATTAATAAAGGAGCAGTTCACTTTATGGTTGATGAAAACGAAGAGAATGAAGAGGATGACAACGATCTCGTTGAAGTAGTTGCTGACGAAATACCTGCTATATCGAAAAGAGATACTATCTCTTCAATTTTGTTGTAATGCGTACAGACCGCTTGGTATTTTATGAAATGTAATATACGTTTATTTTAATAAAAATATTATACTACAGTTTCAGCTGTATTAGACACTAGCAAAATGTTTTTGTGCCATAATGGCCCTTTTCTCTACTTTTCTCTTTCCATTTCCCTCACTTTTTTCTTTTCCCTATCCCCATCGCTTGGGTGCGCACCGTAATCCCGAATTTTTAAAATCCCGACAAATCATAATCCAGACAAGACAAAATCCAGACAGATCATAATCCCGACAAGCCAAAATCTAGACAGGGCCATCACTCTGTAGCTCTATTTGAAAGCGAAATTCAATTCGAAAGCACAAGCGTAAAAGTAGTATCAGGAGCAAGAAAAAGAAGATGAGGAAGAAGAAGTAGCAGGAAAAGTAGAATAAAAAAAATAATAGCTTAAAAAACTAAAAAACACGCTTTAATTTTAAAAATCGTACTAAAAATTGAGAAATAATTTAATTAGAAACAAAATGATGAACGAAAATATAAGTATATAAGGAAAAGCGTCGGGTGCTCAGTATGTCAAAAAATATTTAAAATTGCTGTTTTCTTACTAATATTTTTATTTTGACATTTTTAAGATTTCATATATCGTACTCTTTAATATCGCAACTAGGTATATTTTTGTACTAGTTGTACGAATCGAATATTTTCATTTTCATATATTATTGAGCACCCCCACGCTTTTCCTTAAATACTTATATTTTCGTTCATCATGTTGTTTCTAATCAAATTATTTCTCAATTTTTAGTACGATTTTTAAGATTAAAGCGTGTTTTTTAGTTTTTTAAGCTTTTATTTATTTTTAACTTTTTAGTTAAATTTTTCATTAAAGGATGTTTTAAGCGGACGCAAGAATAAAATTAACAAGTAAGGAAGCCTAAGTTCGAGTGGAATCGAACATTAGATACTCAGCTGTATGCTTTCATTGTTTGTTTGCGTTTGATGGAAACACGGTGCACTTAATATAAAGCGAGTGCTGCATAAAGTGGGCGTAGTCACGCCCATTTTCTAAATTTTTATCAGTCATCCAACTAAGCATATCAATATTATACTTTGTGCAAAATTTCATTCCTTTATGACTTCTAGTTACAAAGATGTCATGTTACAAATTCCCAAAGGGTGTTCCAGAAATATCTTTCTTAAAAAGTAGCGTGGTCATAAACCGATTTCAATAAATTTTTGCGTGTCTATTAACACAAGTTATAAAAGTGTATAAACCAAGTTTCGTCATAATATCTCAATTATTTGTCGAGTTATAGGCTAAGAAATCTCGTATATCCCTTTGTGTAAAAAGAGGCGGTGCCACGCCCATTTTCCAAAATTTTTCTATTTGTTGTTTCCGGTCTATTGTGGAAGTCATGCCACAAAATTTCAATGACAGATCTTTATATTTGACAGAGATATCGCTTAAAATGTTTTTATTAGGCCCCTTTATAGTTCTCATATATAAAAGTGGGCGTGGTCGTCAACCGATTTCGCTAAAATTTTGAGCGTGTATTACCACAAGTAATGAAAGTGTACACACCAAGTTTCGTCATTATATATAAATTATTTGTCGAGTTATGGGCTCAGAAATCTCTTATATTCCTGTTTATAAAAAGAGGCGGTGCCACGCCCATTTTCCAAAATTTTTGTGTTTTTCGTTTTATATCCGCAGTTGGACTCCTGCTATAAAATTTCAATGATATATCTTTATATTTGACAGAGATATCGCTTAAAATGCTTTTATTAGGTCACTTTATAAGACCCATATATAAAAGTGGGCGTGGCCGTCAACCGATTTTAACAATTTTTCGCGCAAACATTTTCCTAAGTAAGTATATCACGCGTACCAAATTTCATCGATATATCTTCAACGGTTTCTGATTTATGACTCATAAAACTTTCAATGTTTGCCCCTTAATAAGTGGGCGTGGCACCGCCCATTTTCCAAAATTTTTGTGTTTTTCGTTTTATGTCCGCAGTTGGACTCACGCGACAAAATTTCAATGATAGATCTTTATATTTGACAGAGATATCGCTTAAAATGTTTTTATTAGGTCACTTTGTAATATACATATATAAAAGTGGGCGTGGCCGTCAACCGATTTTAACTATTTTCCGTCCAAACGTATGCCTAAGTAAGTAAATCACGCGTACCAAATTTTGTCGATATATCTTCAATGGTTTCTGAGTTATGACATATAAAACTTTCAAGGTTTGACCCTTAATAAGTGGGCGTGGCACCGCCCATTTTCCAAAATTTCATCAAATTTCTTCCTAGGGGCCGGAGCTCAACACGTGGGTAAAATTTCATCGCTCCAGCTATATTAGTGACTGAGATACCAAATTTCCGATTATTTCTATATAGGAAAAGTGGGCGTGGTCATGGTCCGATTTCGCCCATTTTCAATACCAACCGTCCCAGTCTCGATACCAACTTGCATTTCAAATTTCATCAAAATATCTC
Organism: Urophora cardui; assembly: GCA_960531455.1. Classification (NCBI taxonomy): domain Eukaryota; kingdom Metazoa; phylum Arthropoda; class Insecta; order Diptera; family Tephritidae; genus Urophora; species Urophora cardui. Next base: position 8,098,818 of record OY482675.1, on the reverse strand, counting down.
AATTTTTGCGCGAGTTAGAGTGTTTACAGACGGACGGACAGACGGACGGACGGACAGACGGACGGACGGACGGACATGGCTAAATCGATTTCTCTTTTCACCCTGATCATTTTGATATATATAAGTGTATATCTATCTCGATTATTTCACTCTGTTACAATCCACCGTTATGTGATTAAAACTATAATACTCTGTGTACTAGTACAGCTGAGTATAAAAAGAAGTCTGATGAAGGGATGTAGTGATCTCCGAAATAGATCTACATACATATGTATGTATTTACCAATTCTACCTAAAATAGATATTAATTTTTCACATACATTTCGTCCTTATAAAAAAAAAAAAAACATTGGTCATGAGAGCTCAAAAATCAAGCCTAAACGAAAAAATATCAACTAATATGTACTATGTGTATCGAAGCAAAACTATTTCAGTTTTTAATCGGAGATATGCTCTTCTTTATTTACCTGTACATATTCACAATGAATAGTCAGCGCTCCAAAATATTCCCATTGTCCTATAATCACTTCCATATTTTTCTTGTATACCAAAAATAGTAAACAACTTCTTGAAAATAAAAATTGCCAAACACATGTGAAAGTTACCAAGAAACCAACAGCGAAAAAATAACCTATTTTCGTAATTACCAAGTTCGGTAACCGTGCTATAAGTGCTATAAATATAATTTGAACAAACGAAAAAACAAAACCAGTTCTTGCTTCGCATACGATAATAATTGAGTTAAACGTTGCAACTTTTAGGATGGGATGAAGACAGACAGACAGATGACGCAGCAGTTGAGCGTTGTAAATGGTGAGTTGGCGAATGTGAAAGATAGAGCGAAACAACTTGAGAGAAGAGTGACAGTTATTGAGACCCAGGGAGCAAAGGTTGATGACAATATAATGTCCGAGATTTTATCACTCAAGGAGAATGCATGCAGAGCATGGGAGCAATTACATAAGATTGAGGAATCAACTGTCTCTACCGATATTATTATAAATGGTATTCCGAGCGCTAGCGATGAAAATTTGAGTGAATTGTTTGCGGGGGTGTGTAGAGCGGTCGGTTTCCCAACACCACGCATACGTGATTCGTTTCGAATACGGCCTAACAAAAGTCAACAACAACAACAATATAAGCGCCAAACAAAATCGGCTCCAATTTTGATTAAGCTGAGTTCTTCGCATTCCAGAAATCAACTCTTTAAATCAATAGCTGGTTTCTGTAAACAAAAGAAGAGACCTGTCTCACTAACTGATATTGGCCAAGCAGGCGTGGGAAATATATATGTGCATGAAAGTTTAACCAAGGCAAATAGGGAAACTATGTACCATGCAACGCAACTTAAACGCCAAAAATGTTTGTCATCCGCCTTTAGCATACGTGGGAGAGTGCATGTGAGAGTGCATGGGGATACTCTAGCAATTCCTGTTGACAGCATAGAGGCCGTAGATGCACTTGTCAGTAAAACTGCTCAGCAAAACAAATGATGATCCGCTTTTTATATAATCTAATAATATTTAAGTCTCTTTACTCCTCATATTTTCTCTATTATGTATTGCTTCTGCTAATTTTACTTGTTGAATTTTTATTTACCAACTTCATACTTAACAGCGCTAGTCTCAAACACCAACATGTTCGATGCTAGCACTGGTTCGTACACTGACAAAAATTGCCTTAAACTAATGCTTAACGTTACCAGTAAGAACCATCCCGGTCTGAAATTGTGCCACATTAATGTTCGTAGCTTTAATACTTGTAAGGTTGACTATTTTAATCATATCTTGCAGAGCTCTTCTTTTGACATTGTATGTGTGACCGAAACATGGTTCAACAATGCTTGCACTGATGAAATGTATGCATTGCAGGGATATACATTAACAAGAAATGATAGAAGAACATGGTCAAAAGGTGGTGGAATTGCGATATATTGCAAAAAAACCTATGTCAAAAAATAATTTTTAAATCCAATCATGAGGACCCAGTGGAGTATCTTCTGGTTGAGATTGGGGATAGCTGTGAAAAGTGTCTTGTTGTGTGTGTGTATAACCCAAGTAGGATGTTTGACCTTACTAGTATATTCTTACAGCTGGCTGCATTAGCGCCTGCATATCAGCATATTTTGCTATGTGGTGACTTAAATATTGACCTGCTGAATAATGACAACAAATCTAAGGATTTGTTAAATAGATTGGCCTCCGTTGGACTGCAAGCAGTGGATACAAAATTCCCAACACGTTTCGCTCCCAACTGTAAACCCAGCAAATTAGATGTAATCTGTGTATCAGACCCCACAAATATGCTTCACTATGATCAATTTTCGGTCGCTGGTGTATCTGATCATGATATGTTGTTTGTGTCCTACAATGTACTTTTTAATAATAACTCTGTTGAGAGATTTTACTATAGAGATTACAAGTCGGCGGATGCAAGTGCTATCGCATGCGAGGCGAGTAGACTTGACTGGAATAGTATATGGTTTTTCCCTAACTTAAATGAAAAGTTGAGCCGGTTTACCTCTATGGTCAACTATTTATTTGATAAATATATCCCGTTAAAATCTGCACAAATTTCCGTCAAGAAACAGCCTTGGTTCACGGGTGAGGTTTGAAATGCTATCAGGTTACGTAATAAATTATATAATAGTTGGAAGCGGAAACCTACATGTGATAGTTGGGAATTATATCGTGCTGCTAGAAACTGTGCTACTCTTTCTACAAAAAACGCAAAACGGCAATATTATAGAGCCAGGTTGAACGCGGACCTGCCAACTAAAATACTTTGGAATAATCTGAAGTCAGTAGGTATCGGGAGCAAAAACAGTCCAGTATGTAACTTTGATGTAGACATGATGAATGCTCACTTTCTACAGACGAACTGTTTGCAGCAGCATGGAGAGTTCAAGCTGAATCAAAGCTTAATATTTCATACAGATAAACAGTTTAGCTTTTCTGCCGTAGCAGATGACAATGTATTAAGATGCTTATTTTCCATAAAGTCAAACGCTGTAGGTGAAGACAACCTAAGTTTAAAGTTTTTAAAAATGATTCTCCCGTATATAGTTCCAACCGTGACCCACATTGTGAATTTCGCCTTAACTAGTTCAACTTTTCCGGATGCCTGGAAGGTAGCCAGAGTTACTCAAGTCGCTAAAAATAATGCAGTCGCTTCACCATCAGATTTCCGTCCTATTAGTATACTGTCCTCACTGTCGAAGGTTTTGGAAAGGTTGATGGTAGAGCAGATAGTGGAATACCTTGACAGCAATAAGCTTCTCATCCAAAATCAGTCCGGCTTCAGAAGGCATCACAGCTGCAGCACAGCTATGTTAAAAGTATTTGAGGACATAAGACCCGCGTTTGATCGAGGTGATTTGACAATCCTTGGCCTGTTAGACTTTTCCAAGGCCTTTGACAGTGTGGATCAAAGATACTTCTAATCAAATTAAAAGAGTACTTCGGTTTTTCTGTATGTGCTGTCAAACTAATGGAGAGTTATATTTCAAAACGTTACCAGAAAGTTGTAACTAATAACGTTAGCTCCGAGCTCAAGGAAATACAAGGGGGGGTACCTCAGGGGTCTATCTTAGGTCCGATTCTCTTCAGCATTTATATTAATGATATGGTGCACTGCTGTAAAAACGTATCATTTCATTTGTATGCAGATGATGTGCAAATCTATTTATCTCGCATATCTTTAATTTTGACTGAGATATCGCTTAAAATGTTTTTATTAGGCCACTTTATAATACACATATATAAAAGTGGGCGTGGCCGTCAACCGATTTTGGAAATTTTTCGTCCAAATATTTGCCTAAGTAAGTATATCACGCGTACCGAATTTCATCGATATATCTTCAACGGTTTCTGAGTTATGACTCATACGACTTTCAATGTTTGCCCCTTAATAAGTGGGCGTGGCACCGCCCATTTTCCAAAATTTTTGTGTTTTTTGTTTTATGTCCATAGCTGGACTCATGCGACAAAATTTCAATGATAGATCTTTATATTTGACAGAGATATGGCTTAAAATGTTTTTATTAGGTCACTTTATAACATACATATATAAAAGTGGGCGTGGCCGTCAACCGATGTTAACTATTTTCCGTCCAAACGTTTGCCTAAGTAAGTAAATCACGCATACCAAATTTCAATGGTTTCTGAGTTATGACATATAAAACTTTCAAGGTTTGAACCTTAATAAGTGGGCGTGGCACCGCCCTTTTTCCAAAATTTCATCAAATTTCTTCCTAGGGTCCTGAGCTCAACACGTGAATAAAATTTCATCGCTCCAGCTATATTAGTGACTGAGATACCAAATTTCCGATTTTTTCTATATAGGAAAAGTGGGCGTGGTCATGGTCCGATTTCGCCCATTATTAATACCAACCGTCCCAGTCTCGATACCAACTTGTATTCCAAATTTCATCAAAATATCTCAATTTTTGCGCGAGTTAGAGTGTTTACAGACGGACGGACGGACGGACGGACGGACGGACATGGCTCAATCGATTTCTCTTTTCACCCTGATCATTTTGATGTATATAAGTCTATATCTATCTCGATTATTTCATTATGTTACAAACCACCGTTATGTGATTAAAACTATAATACTCTGTGTACTAGTACAGCTGAGTATAATAACTTCATTTTAATAGCTGAATTTATTAGAAAAATGGTTTTTGTATTTATACATACATATGTACATTAGGGTGTCCCGTTCATGTATAAAAAAAATTTTTTCGAGCTACGCTATCGCAAGTGGTATCAAAAGTTGCGTAATGGAATACAGATCACAATAAAAGTAAAAAACTGGAATTGAATTCGATCTTGAGGGCTCTACCGAGATCTGAAATTTTGTTATACTCAGCTGTACTAGTACACAGAGTATTATAGTTTTAATCACATAACGGTGGATTGTAACAGAATGAAATAATCGAGATAGATATAGACTTATATATATCAAAATGATCAGGGTGAAAAGAGAAATCGATTGAGCCATGTCCGTCCGTCCGTCCGTCCGTCCGTCCGTCCGTCCGTCCGTCCGTCTGTCCGTCCGTCCGTCCGTCCGTCCGTCTGTAAACACTCTAACTCGCGCAAAAATTGAGATATTTTGATGAAATTTGGAACGCAAGTTGGTATCGAGACTGGGACGGTTGGTATTGAAAATGGGCGAAATCGGACCATGACCACGCCCACTTTTCCTATATAGAAAAAATCGGAAATTTGGTATCTCAGCCACTAATATAGCTAGAGTTTTAAAATTTTACCCACGTATTGAGCTCGGGCCCTTATGAAGAAATTTGATGAAGTTTTGGAAAATGGGCGGTGCCACGCCCACTTATTAAGGGTCAAACATTGAAAGTTTTATATGTCATAACTCAGAAACCGTTGAAGATATATCGATGAAATTTGGTACGCGTAATTTGCTTACATAGACAAATGTTTTGACGAAAAATTATCAAAATCGGTTTACGGCCACGCCCACTTTTATATATGTGTATTATAAAGTGACCTAATAAAACCATTTTAAGCGATATCTCTGTCAAATATAAAGATCTATCATTGAAATTTTGTCGCATGAGTCCAACTATGGACATAAAACAAAAAACACAAAAATTTTGGAATATGGGCGGTGCCACGCCCACTTATTAAGGGGCAGACATTGAAAGTTTTATGAGTCATAACTCAGAAACCGTTGAAGATATATCGATGAAATTCGGTACGCGTAATATAATTACTTAGTCAAATGTTTTGGCGAAAAATTATCAAAATCGGTTGACGGCCACGCCCACTTTTATATATAGGAAATATAAGGGGGCCTAATAAAAACATTTTAAGCGATATCTCTGTCAAATATAAAGATCAATCACTGAGATTTTGTGGCAGGAGTCCAACTATGGACATAAAACAAAAACTACAAAAATTTTGGAAAATGGGCGGTGCCACGCCCACTTATTAAGGAGCGAATATTGAAAGTTTAATAAGCCATAACTCAGAAACCGTTAAAGATATATCGATGAAATCTGGTACGCGTGATATATTTACTTAGCCAAATGTGTGGACGAAAAATTACCAAAATCGGTTGACGACCGCGCCCACTTTTATATATGTGTATTATAAAGTGACCTAATAAAACCATTTTAAGCGATATCTATGTGAAATATAAAGATAATTCATTGAAATTTTGTGACATGAGTTTTACAATAGACCGGAAACAAAAAATAAAAAAGTTTGGAAAATGGGCGTGGCACCGCCTCTTTTTAGACAAAGGGATATATGAGATTTCTTAGCCTTTAACTCGACAAATAATTGAGATATTATGACGAAACTTGGTTTATACACTTTTATAACATGTGTTAATAGACACGCAAAAATGTATTGAAATCGGTTTATGACCACGCCTACTTTTTAACAAAGATATTTCTGGAACACCCTTTTGGAATTTGTAACGTGAAGTCTTTGTAACTAAAAGTCATAGAGGGATGAAATTTTGCACTAACAATAATATTTGTATGCTTATTTGGATGATTGATATAAATTTTGAAAATGGGCGTGGCTGCGCCCTGTTTATGCAGCACTCGTTTCATATAAAATACACCCTATATCGAACAAACGCAAACAAACAATGAAAGCATACAGCTGAGTATCTAATGTTCGATTGCACTCGAACTTAGGCTTCCTTACTTGTTATTTCATATATTTAGAAACCTAAACTTTAGAGCTAAAATAATAAAAATGTCATACTCAAAAGTTATTTTATTATTGAGATCAATCATCTAGGTACAGAGAAACAAATTTATTGCATTTGATTAATTAAAAAACATAGAATTCAAAAAAATTTTTCTGTCCAAATTTTGACATTTCTGATTAAGATTGCGACTATAGTATTTTTTGAGTTTTGTTGTTATTGCTGCCACCATTATTTTGTTGTTGCTATTATATACTAATTATTCTAGGTACCTACTTATTTCATTATATATTTCCTGTTCCTACTTATTCCTTATAACCCCACGTATGTATTCCTTGTCCTTTTTATACTCAGCTGTACTAGTACACAGAGTATTATAGTTTTAATCACATAACGGTGGATTGTAACAGAATGAAATAATCGAGATAGATATAGACTTATATATATCAAAATGATCAGGGTGAAAAGAGAAATCGATTGAGCCATGTCCGTCCGTCCGTCCGTCCGTCCGTCCGTCCGTCCGTCCGTCCGTCTGTCCGTCCGTCCGTCTGTAAACACTCTAACTCGCGCAAAAATTGAGATATTTTGATGAAATTTGGAATGCAAGTTGGTATCGAGACTGGGACGGTTGGTATTGAAAATAGGCGAAATCGGACCATGACCACGCCCACTTTTCCTATATAGAAAATATCGGAAATTTGGTATCTCAGTCCCTAATATAGCTGGAGCGATAAAATTTTACCCATATGTTGAGCTCAGGCCCCTATGAAGAAATCTTATGAAATTTTGGAAAATGGGCGGTGCCACGCCCACTTATTAAGGGTCAAACATTGAAAGTTTTATGAGTCATAACTCAGAAACCGTTGAAGATATATCGATGAAATTTGGTACGCGTGATTTACTTACTTAGGCAAATGTTTTGACGGAAAATTGTCAAAATCGGTTGACGGCCACGCCCACTTTTATATATGTGTATTATAAAGTGACCTAATAAAAACATTTTAAGCGATATCTCTGTCAAATATAAAGATCTATCACTGAAATTTTGTGGCATGAGTCCAACTATGAACATAAAACGAAAACCACAAAAATTTTGGAAAATGGGCGGAGCTACGCCCACTTATTAAGGGGCAAACTTTGAAAGTTTTATGAGTCATAACTCAGACACCGTTGAAGATATATCGATGAAATTTGGTACACGTGATTTACTTATTTAGGCAAATGTTTTGACGGAAAATTGTCAAAATCGGTTGACGGCCACGCCCACTTTTATATATGTGTATTATAAAGTGACCTAATAAAAACATTTTAAGCGATATCTTTGTCAAATATAAAGATCTATCACTGAAATTTTGTGGCATGAGTCCAACTATGAACATAAAACGAAAACCACAAAAATTTTGGAAAATGGGAGGAGCCACGCCCACTTATTAAGGGGCAAACTTTGAAAGTTTTATGAGTCATAACTCAGAAACCGTTGAAGATATATCGATGAAATTTGGTACACGTGATTTACTTATTTAGGCAAATGTTTTGACGGAAAATTGTCAAAATCGGTTGACGGCCACGCCCACTTTTATATATGTGTATTATAAAGTGGTCTAATAAAAACATTTTAAGCGATATCTTTGTCAAATATAAAGATAATTCATTGAAATTTTGTGACATGAGTTCCACAATAGACCGGAAACATAAAATAGACAAATTTTGGAAAATGGGCGTGGCACCGCCTCCTTTTGGACAAAGGGATATACGAGATTTCTTAGCCTTTAACTCGACAAATAATTGAGATATTATGACGAAACTTGGTTTATACACTTTTATAACTTGTGTTAATAGACACGCAAAAATTTATTGAAATCGGTTTATGACCACGCCTACTTTTTAGCAAAGATATTTCTGGAACACCCTGTGGGAATTTGTAACGTGACATCTTTGTAACTAGAATGGAATGAAATTTTGCACAAAGAATAATATTCATATGCTTAGTTGGATGACTGATAAAAATTTAGAAAATGGGCGTGGCTACGTGTTCGATTCCACTCGAACTTAGGCTTCCTTACTTGTTGTTTTTGGTATAGTGATTCTGCTTCTTTCGTTTATGTTTCTACTTCTTTGAAACTACACACCACTTGCAGCCAAACATTTTCAGAATTGCATGGTTTGGAGAACACATGCCAACACACCTATGCATGCACATTGTTACAGCTCTGTTTCATTCTGTTCAAACACACAACAAACAGTAACAACCATACGGCAATTTCCAACGGCGATTGTGGACGCATTTTCCCACCAATTTTAATGAAAATTGGCGAAGTTCTATTTGAGAGCAATACCTTTCTAAGGGTGTTCTTATTTTTTCAATCGGTTGAGTGGTTCCGACGGAGAAGATAAAATAAACTTTATGTTAGCCTATTAATAATATAGATATAAGCAAAAGAAGATCAGGTTGTAAAGTTTGAGTTACAAGATAAATATGTTCGACTTCGGTTTCCACTCTGCTCTGGTAATCCTATTTATAAAAGTTTTGAGCAAATAAAATTAGCTTTTATCTAGTATAAGTTTAATGGCTCTGGCTTTTGATATAACAAAGATATAAGGAAAAGAAATTCAGGTTGTTTGAATTATGAGATAAATATATTTCACTTCTGATTTCACTAGTTCTAGTATTCGTATCCAAATAAAATTTAGAGCAATTTGTCGCACTTTAATGAACTTTAATCAGAGCTAACTAAATTATTTCATACTTTAAAGTGAAATAATAGAGAGTTGTATTTATTAGTGGTACATACTAGCAGTGATGTCATTTTCACTTCGATCGAAGTTTTTCACTTTACTTTTATGTCACTTCGACACTTCCTCTTTCCCAAAATCACTTCGATTTTAACCAATCAGAATTAAATTATTTTTATAATTTATTCTTAAAAATTCTAACAAAAGTTGCACATGCATGTATGTACACATACTTGCATATGCAAGTATGCAAGAGGTAGATGTTTATACAATCATAATATATGGCATCCGTCATTGAGAGGTGAAAGACACATTATGTTTCCACCCCCCTGCCTAATGGTCTTTTAGGTATAGCATGGTGCAAATCCTTTGCCATTTGGGCGGCTTTCTGAACTGCTGGAGTCATGCTCACAAAGATTACAACAAAGAATTCGCTCTGTGATGCATTAAATGGACTATTTAGCTTGGGGTGGAAGCATGATGGTTTAAGGAAGTGCAACTTGGTAAAGCGTTGGTCTGTTATTTTCGCTAAAGGACACATTGACCGTTATAAAGTACAGGTATATTTAGCAGACTCTTCTTCTGCAAATAAAATGCAGAAGCCGAATCAAACCCATTGTCGAAAATATGTGTATGTACGAGTATTTTCATTTTAACTAAATGGAATTCAGATTTTTGCACTTCAAAGTAAGTTGAATAAAAAAATTAAGCAAATATAACTTATAAGAACGAAAAGAATTACATAGTAAGAATGCACACAATATGCGGATGTAATATATGTTGTGGTAAGTGGGCGTTCTGCATGAATGACAAAATCGCAAAACTTTAAAGATCGGTAGAGCGCTGAAGATGTAATTGTATTTAGTTTTTAAAACTTGTTTCGTAATTTGCGATCAAAACCGCAAATTTTGAGGGGTCTTGCGTTAAGGAAATCCAAAAAAAAATATTTCGGGACATCCTAATCTACATACATATGGTCAAAATCGGCAGAAAGTGTAACGGTGCAGCTCAACTAAATTTTTTATGACTATGTATAATGATATAAAAGTTACGGGGCAATGTGAATACAAAAATTAATTGGTTTTGAGAATCTCAGAATCCGCCAAAAAGCAAGAACCAAACACTATTATAGCACTGTCTCGTTACAGTTTTTGGCGATTTTGAACATATGTATTGAAATATGTAGATACACACATATTTATGTACAAGATTAAAAAAAAGATATATTTTATTTTAGTTATTTATAGTATAGGCGTTGTTGTTACTGTGGCGCTACCATTAATAGCATGCCGAAGCAGTTCATTTCGCTCCCTAAGAAGGTTGTTGGTCTCTTTTAAACTTTCAGTCATGCTCTCAAACAATATTAACTTTCGTTCCTCTATTTGTAGTTGTTGTTTCCGCATATATTGCAGAGAGCTCATCCTCTGAGCGGCAGCGGACTTTTTTGATGGTTTTGCGCATGCATCCAATTTTTCAGCTTGTATATTTGATTCCTGGCTAGAAACTGCGCTGGAATTACTCTCTTCCAGACAAGCTGACTCGTCTCCGTATGTCATAGATGAAACAGAAGGACCAATATTTACCGTGCAGTCAATAGCGAAAATATCTTCAAAGAAATTGTAATATGTCCATCCAACGCGACCACGTCCTATAATAAACATCTTATTAATATTACAAATGTTAAATTTCGGTTAAATATTTCCATTAATCAGTCTTGTTATATGTACATATGTACATATTTGAAAACAATAAAAGGGGCATACGCCGGGCTTAACACGATTGAACACTTATTAGCTGATGCTACAATTAAACTAGTTCATTCTTGTTCCTTTTGTACTAGGTATGAACGAGATATTTTGTTTACAAGTCATTGAATGCCCTGCAGGGCAATGTCGCAAACAGTACCACGTTCTACATGATAACCGAGCAACCCCAGTGGGCATCTGCAATATATTCCTATATACATATATTTCTTTTATAATAATATAATATAATACAATGGCGCTATTATAACTCTGACGAGTTTTATGGCCGCGCTTCTCTCCCAATTCGAGGTGTGCTCCTTTTTGTTTTTCCTACTAATTATATTTCTTTTACTTACCTGTATTGTTTATGTTGTCCTTTATATTTTTGTAAGTCTTTCTCATATTTCTCATTTTCCTATCCAGTGAATCCTCGTCTTCAATATGAAATCCCGCTGTCCTCATTTCGTGCAATATATCGGACCATATACTCTTCTTTTTTATTTTTCTGTCACGGAATTTGTCACTCCTTTTCCTGTATTCTTCTAAAAAAAAACTTTGTTGCTCCTGCATCCCATTTAAATTTTTCATAGCTTGGACCTGCAAATAGGAATGCGAAGTTGCCTACCGATTTTTAAGTTACAAAATAAATTATCCCACTTTCGGATATCGAATTATTATCATCCACAACTCCTATAAACTCGGCTGCAGATCCTGCTCTTAAATACTTTTCCAAGAGCTGCTGGTCTGAAGAACAAATTATACATATATGTATATGTAAAAACATACAAAACGATTATATGCTGCGATTTTACCTTCCTGAAGCCTTAAGTACACTTCCTGAGTATCTGTAATACGATACACACAATTATCTACAACGTAATCGGCAATAACTTCGCTGCTTTCCAACATTTTGTATTTTCACAAATTTACTAACACAATAATTTTTTGTTTTTGACAAATGTCAAAATCGCAAACACAACATGTTGTCTCAAGTGAGCAGAAAAAATTTGTGATGGAAAAAAGTCTCCAAACTCACAACATGTTGTGTTGATCAGAAATACTCAACGTTGCGTTCAGAAGATAAAACACAACAGTTGCGCAACTGTTGCGCCACGGTTGCGCCTTCTGAACGTAGCCATTTATTATGTGTATGGGAATATTTTTGTTTTCTCTTAGAGTATGTTCATGTGTATGTATGTATGTAATTTTATTTCAAATTCGTTCATTATGTTATTCATTTTCATTATTTATGTATTTTTGCCGTCGGAATGGAATGGAATTCCAAGCAGCTGATTGTATTGTATTAGAAGTTCGTACGGCTTGAGAGTACAGGCTTGTCGATGACACAATCGTGTGTTGCATTTGGAAGTGCTGTTGCAGTTTCGTATTGGAAGGAATTCCAATAAGCTGCGTGTATGAACTTAGGAATTTTTACGGCCTAATGGGATAGGCTCGTTCAAAATGTTCAAAAATGACTAAATGGCAACCCTGCCAAAATGTAAACAAACTATATATATATGGAAATATGTGTGAGTAAAACAGCTGATTGCTACGGGCTCAAAAAATCCTAAAAATTGCATACGGGCGTTTGCGTCAGCGAGCGGACCACACGTTCTCGACTAACTGGGCTATTAGTATGCCGACTGCCAGTCTGCAGTCTGCTCTGAGAAGTGTAAGTAGGCAGTTTGCAGTTTTAGCTTTATATGACCGAAGCATGAGCGAACACACGCACTTACACTATGTATAAGCAGCTCACAGCTTACACACTTATGCTGCGCAAGCATTAGCTTTTCGTGCGTTGATCATTGTTTGCATGCAAGCATGCAAGCAATTCTCAACCGTTTCAAGCGATGTTCTGCTTAAGTAGCATAAATGTGACACTGAACAATTATGTATGGGTTCACTCGGGATGAGGTGGCTACCTTTAAAGCCTTGCACTCCTCATGGGTTGGATATACGCCAACCCGGGACGTGACAATCCTCCCATAAGAGTCATTTTTGCACTCGGGATGAGGTGGCTTCTTTAAAAGCCCTGCACGCCTCATTGGTTGGATCAACGCCAACCAGGGACACTTTGAACGCATGAGATGGTGTGAGACAGTGCCCTGTTAGTATGCCGACTGCCAGTCTGCAGTCTACTCTGAGAAGTGTAAGTAGGCAGTTTGCAGTTTTAGCTTTATATGACCGAAGCATGATTTTGGCGATCTTGCAGGATGGCAGGGAATCGCCTTTACGCATCAATGCCTGATTTATTTGAGCTTTTTGGTAATTTAGAGAAGGGAAAACGTCTTCCGCATTTACTTGCACTAGTGATGCCCCGGCTTTAGCTAGCGCATCCGCCCTCTCGTTTCTTCGATTCCCTGGTGCCCAGTTGCCCAGTAGTGGTAACGCATCTAGACGCGCAGAGTACGTGTAGCTTGGCCTTACACTGCTCCACACACCGAGAGCTAGTTGTCGCTGCCATGCTCGCCTTAATTGGTGCCTGGCTGTCAATGAATATATTTATTCTAGCTTTCGAGGACGTTAGTTCAGCTGCAAGTTCCGTCGCTTTTGAGGCAGCATAAACCTCAGCCTGAAAGACACTGCAGTAGTCCGGGAGTCTAAAAGATTTTTGTATCTTAGATCCGTCTGTAAATATGTAGAGGAAAGGCGATTGACTCGTAGTCCTTTCTTCCACCCGTCCTGTTCTATTATTACATGTGTTACCCTGCTGAAGTTGGTTATGGGAGTAACGTAGTCAGAGCTGCCGTTTAGTCCTCGTATGTTGCTGTGTCCAAATGGCCGTTGATTAAAATGTCCTGTTACTCTAAGCCTTAGCGCTGTCTTTTCAGCTACGCTTTTAGCCACAAGATCCGCGGAGTGCAGGTTGAGTATCCTATTCAGCGCCGCTGAGGGGGTTGTGCAATGACCTTTGCTCTGTGAAGTCGTTTTCATATTGTTGGGTCACCTAACCGAGCTTTTCGACCATAAAACATCCTTAAAATGTTTGCAATAAAACAGAATAATTTTAAAAGAGATACAACTTTCCTGATTTTTACAACTTCTTACAAAAACCCCAATAAAAACCAAATTTTTCAATAATCGCAAAAAATCAATAAAATTTTGACTTTGAAAAGTTAGTATTGAAAATAGGTGAAATTGGACTATAACAACGCACACATGCCATATATGGGATCTTTCGAAAAACACAAAATGTTAAAATTCAGACACTAATATAACCCGATTAATGAATTTTCAGCCATGCAATGACTTTATGCAGTTATAAGGAAATATGCTAAAATTTTAGAAAATGTGCGATGATTAACTACCTTATATTATAGATAAGGTTTGCGGGTATTTGTAACTTCAGCGAAAAGAATTTTTGATTGAAGTTGTAACCAAAAAAACCAAAATTACCGTTATCTCAAAACCCTAATCGTAAAAAAATTGTTTTGACCTTAGCAGGTTCATGCCAGCCCTCCACTGGCCACTCCGACATACTCAGTTTAAGGGCTTGTTGAGGAGAATAACTGCAGCGTCTGTTCACCAGTGCGGCTGCTCGCGGGCGTCCGTCTTGGAGCAAGCGGCTCGCTATATAAACGTTTAACAATATACAACTCCCGCAGGGCGGGGTTTGCGTCGGGCTTGGGACCCACCACGTAAAAATCCTATCCAATGAAAACAACAACAAAGCCTCGGATGAGACCCCCCTTTCTGATGACGACCATGGCAAACATTTAAAGGACTATGATTTGAGGGTAAGCACCTGGAACGTCCGGACCCTTAATTGGGAAGGTGCCTCTGTTCAGCTGGTTGATGTCCTCGGAAGAGTGAAAGCTGACATCACCGCCATACAAGAGATGCGGTGGAAGGGGCAAGGCAAGAAGAAATGCGGGCCTTGCGCTATATATTACAGTGGCCATGCAGAGGATCGTATATTTGGTGTTGGTTTTGTGGTGGGAAAGAGACTCAGCCGCCGAGTACTGTCGTTCACGCCAGTGAATGAGCGTCTAGCCACCATCCGCATCAAAGCGAGATTTTTCAACATATCTCTCATCTGTGCCCACGCCCCGACGGAAGAGAAGGACGATGCGATCAAAGACACTTTCTATGAGCGGTTAGAGCATGCCTACGACCGCTGCCCCTGTCACGACATTAAGATTGTGCTTGGCGATTTTAATGCCAGGGTGGGTAAGGAAGGTATCTTTGGCAGCACAGTCGGAAAATTCAGTCTCCACGACGTAACCAGTCCCAATGGGACGAGGCTGATCGACTTCGCCGGGTCACGAA
Organism: Urophora cardui; assembly: GCA_960531455.1. Lineage (NCBI taxonomy): Eukaryota > Metazoa > Arthropoda > Insecta > Diptera > Tephritidae > Urophora > Urophora cardui. Next base: position 8,083,378 of record OY482675.1, on the reverse strand, counting down.
ACATGGTCGTTAGCTGTACCAGATTCCAGCACAAAAAAATACACCAAGCCACATGGCTGTCTCCTGATCGAAAAACGCGAAATCAAATTGATTACGTCATGATCGACGGCAGACACAGCTCCAGCATCCTAGATGTGCGCACAATCCGTGGTCCCAATGTCGACTCCGACCACTATCTTGTAGCAGCCAAGGTACGCACCCGCCTCTGTGCAGCAAAGAATGTGCCAACAGGACAGCAAGGAAAGTTTGAAGTCGAAAGGCTGCATATGACGCAGACAGCCAATGAATACACCACTCGGCTCTCACTCCTGCTCTCTGAGAGCAATCCTTCACCAAACGATGTATCTGAGGAATGGGAACACATCGCTCGTTCACTTCGTATCGCCGCTGAGGAATCTATTGGATACAAGCGAGCCCGCAAAAACACCTGGTACGACAAGGAATGTCGCGATGCCTCGGAAAGAAAGAACGCCGCCTACAGGGTTACATTATGTGCGGCCGCAACGCGAAGCGTATGGGAGCGTTATCGAACGGCGAGGAAGGAAGAGAGGCGCCTTTTTCGAAAGAAGAAAAGGGAGGCTGAAAGGCGCGAGTGTGAAGAGCTTGAGATGCTGGCGGGTAGAAACGATGCTCGAAAATTCTATCAAAAAATCAGGCGGATGACTGAAGGTTTCAAAACCGGGGCAAATTCCTGCCGGAATGATAACGGTGATCTGGTAACTGATGTCCAGAGCATACTTAAGTTGTGGAGGGATCACTTCTCCTCCTTGCTAGATAATGGCAACAGTGAAAGTGCTGAAGGAGAAGATGTACGACCCGAATCCCCAATAGCAGATGATGGTAGGCATGTTCCACCACCTGATCATGACGAAGTGCGAATAGCAGTATCTAGGCTTAAGAATAGCAAGGCCCCGGGCGCTGACGGCTTGCCAGCCGAGCTATTCAAACATGGTGGCGAAGAGTTGATAAGGAGCATGCATCAACTCCTATGCAGAATATGGTCGGACGAGCGCATGCCTGACGACTGGAACTTAAGTGTGCTCTGCCCAATCCACAAAAAAGGAGACTCCACAGTACGCGCCAATTATCGTGGGATAAGCCTCCTGAATATCGCATATAAGGTCTTAGCAAGTGTATTGTGCGAAAGACTGAAGCCTATCGTCAACAATCTGACTGGACCTTATCAGTGTGGCTTCAGACCTGGTAAATCTACCATCGACCAGATCTTCACAATACGACAAATACTGGAAAAAACCCATGAAAAAGGATCCGACACACACCATCTCTTTGTCGATTTTAAAGCCGCTTTTGATAGCACGAATAGGAATTGCCTGTATGCCGCAATGTCTGAATTTGGTTTCCCTGCTAAACTTATACGGCTATGCCAAATGACGTTGACTAACACCACCAGCTACGTCAGAATTGGGAAGGACCTCTCCGAGCCGTTCGAGACCAAACGAGGTTTCAGACAAGGTGACTCTCTTTCGTGCGACTTCTTCAATTTGATGCTGGAAAAGATAATACGAGCTGCAGAACTTAACCATACAGGAAGCATCTTATATCACAAGAGTGGGCAACTGATGGCGTACGCCGATGACATCGACATCATTGGCACTAACACGCGCGCCGTATGTTCTGCCTTCTCCAAGCTGGATAAAGAGGCTAAGAAAATGGGTTTGGCGGTCAACGAGGACAAGACGAAGTACCTCCTGTCATCACACAAAGAAACAGCACGCCTTGGCAGCCACGTCAATGTTGATAGCAACAAATTCGAAACTGTTAAGGACTTCGTCTATCTGGGAACCAGCATTAACACCAAGAATGATGTCAGCACGGAGATCCAACGAAGAATCACGCTTGCCAATAAATGCTACTTCGGACTAAGTAGGCAACTGAAAAGTAAAGTCCTCTCTCGACAAACAAAAATCACACTCTACAGGACGCTCATCGTTCCAGTCCTCATGTACGGCGCAGAAGCATGGACAATTTCAAAATCAGATGAGATGGCACTTGGAGTATTCGAGAGAAAAGTTCTTCGTAAGATTTATGGACCTTTGCGCGTTGGCGTGGGCGAGTATCGACGGAGATTTAACGATGAGCTGTACGAGCTTTACACAGACATCGACATTGTTCAGCGAATAAAGATCCAGCGGCTGCGTTGGGCAGGTCATGTCGTGAGAATGGACGAAGGCGCTCCGGCCAAGAAAGCATTTCTATCGAAACCCGCTGATCGCAAAATAAAAGGGAGACCTCCACTGCGTTGGGAAAATCAGGTGGACAGCGATGCTGCCTCCCTAGGTGTTCCCAAGTGGCGCCATGCTGCACGAAACAGAAGCAATTGGCGCGCTCTGTTGGACTCGGCCAGAATCGTCTAGACGGTTAAGCGCCAATCAAGAAGAAGAAATTATGTGAGCAGAAAAAGGGATATTTATAAAACACCAATTAGAAATAA